>NSJW01000210.1:0-42500 GCA_019955255.1 Castanospermum australe
GTGCATTTCTTCTTTTACTATATGAATCTAACGGACCTCCCATAATTAAGGTGTATTCTAGGAGGAATAGAGGATCAAGACTCGGGGGTAATGAGGAAATCATGAGGAATATTCAGTATGGGGATCTGGAGGATAACAAACTGAACACATGGCAGAGACAGAATAGACCAGCGGAGGATTCCGTTGAAGGGAGAGAATAAGAGTTAGTGGAGGGAATGGAGTGAGGCAGACAAGAACTAAGTGAGGCTTTGGCTAGGAGGAAGCAGGACCCTTGACACTCCTGCAATGTCCCTTTTCTTTTGGTTTTCCCTTGTATTTTCTTTTTCTTCTTCTGAATTATACTCCTTTCTGGACTGATATTTTTCTGATATGAGCTCCAGAACACTTAAACAGAGAGTTATAGAGAAATAAAACAGAAGAATTCTTAGATACCTATCAGAATCATTCAAGGGTTTGTTGTTGCCAGAAATCCTTGATGTTTTTTTCTTAATGCTACACAGCTGCCCATTTTTTATCCTTTATTTCCAATAACCCTATATCTTTGTCATTATCTGTTCTTCCATACTTAAAGACAGCAAAACCAAAACCACCAGAACATGCACAACCATATGCTGGTTTCACAAACCTCAAATCCCTATTCTGTCACCAATGAAATCTTAGAATGTATGCTGAAACCAATCATTTCAAGAGGATGGGGAAAGAAGAAATAGCTGATGGCATTGTGACAAAAATAATTACGAAGTGTGTTTGGAACTTTTAAAAAATAGAATTGATTGATTTTAATTTGATTTGGAAATTCATTCTCATGTTTGAAATTCATTATAAAATTAAATCAATTCCTATTTTTTTACTTTCCAAACAAAAGATTTCATTTATAAATCAAGAAATTCTCAAAATTTGTGTTTCCAAACATACTCTATGAGACAAATAGTTGGACATACTACTCCAAATTCAAATAAGGGCAAACAGATAGTAGCTGTTCAATGCCACTACTAATACAAAAGACAAACTGAACTACACAAACAGTAATATAGAACTGCATTTCCAAATTCAATTCCAATAAAATTCAAGCTCAAAGCTTTCACGCCCTTCGCCAATCATCCGTCCCGTATCCCGGTCCTGCACATGAACAGAATTATTAGTGAAGGTAACAGAACAATGAAGAGAACTGGTTAATTTATTGATAGAGATAAGATTGAAAGGACAACCCAGAACATAAACGACAGAATCAAGAGTTAGAGAGGGTAGAGGACAAATTTCACCAAGACCTTTAGCCATAGTTTTAGAACCATTGGCTAAGGTGACCATAGGGAGGGAAGTTGAATGACAAAGATGAGAGAAAAGACGAGTGTTACCAGATATGTGATCAGAGGCACCAGAATCCAAAATCCATGGACCAAGGGAAGAATGGGTGAGGCAAGCAACAGAATTACCAGTCAGAGAAGCGAAGGCAAAGGTCGATGACTAAATAGCCTGATACACTAGATAACCCTCATAGGCAGTAGCTAGGATAATGACAGTGGGCACGTCCAAAGAGTTAGATGTCGAAACAGAAGATTCTGACTGAGCAATATTAGCTGTGCAAGGGGGTTTCCCATGGAGTTTAAAGTAACGTTCACGAGTGTGGCCAAGCTTGTGGCAAGGCAATAAGTGCACTGTAGACGTTGACCTTTGCCACGACCATAAGACCCAGAACTGACAGCAGCAATGATGGACGGAGAAGCTAGAATAGAGGAGTCACTAATAAATACAGCTGGAGTAAGGATAGACTGAGTAACTTGAAGTAGCCGAGCAAAGACATCCTCCATAGAGGGAATAGAAGCACTAGCCAACAATTGTTGGCGAACAGAGTCCAGTTAAGGAGGCAAACCAGCCAATGTGAGAAGCATGAACAACTTGTCATAGTTGATCTCTTGCGTTGTAATATCAGCAGTGATAGGGAGAAGTTTAGTGAACTTGGTACAAACACTCTGAATATGACCCAAATAGCTGGACATTGATTGATCTTGTTTGCGAATATTAAGCATATCATAAATAATGCCATAGAAGCACTGAATATCATTAATCTACAGTAATTTGGCTTTAGTCCACACCTCATGACAAGTCTAATATGGTCGAAAAAGAGGAAGAATCTCACGATCAATGTTATTCCAAAGGAGACTATAAAGTTGAGCATCAATTACCTCCCAAGTGTCTAGATCAGTCGCAGGAATATCAGATGCTTTCTTTGTTAGATGATCAGAAAATCTTTGACTTTTAAACTAGAGTTCAATTGCCGGAGCCCAATGCAGATAGTTGGAATCATTAAGTGGTTTAGTAGTGATGATTGGAGATCCCGGTATTACAGAATTGAAAATACTCGACTTTCCAATGAAGGAAAGAGTACCAGAGGTGGACATGATGGGCACAGAACTGCAAGAAACCCAGAAAACAAGAACCTGAGTTGAAAGCGGAAGACCCAAACAAATTACGACGCGGTCGTGGAGGTGGGGAAGCCAAACACCCATTAGAAGATCACGAACCACGTGGATAGGACTGGATCTGACCGGAAAACACACAAAGAAGTGGTTGGGAGAAACGGCGACGGAAAAGAGGACCAAACGCGCTTGCAAACACGCAGAAAATAGGGACTAGACGGATTCCGGTGACCGGCGCGTGGCGGGGCGTCTCCAATGAAGGCTCGGCTCCAGGGATGGGACGGGTTGGAGAGATGCACGTTGTGGTCGGGTCGATTGTCAGAGAAACACACCTCAGATGCGTAGATCTGAGATGGAAACCACAAGAAGAGAGAGAAGACCGGCAAGAAGAGAGAGAAAACTGGCAGGAAGAGAGAGAAAAAAATAGCGCTGACGGCAAGGAACCGAAAAAAAAATTTAGGTTTCTGTCCCTAGGCTCTAGATACCATGTTGAAAGGAAAGGATCACAGAAACCCTTAGTTTGTGAGAATGAGTCAGTGAATTACACTGCCCTCTGTATCAGATTTTATAATACTTGTGTAATTAATGTACAATAAAAAGAAAATAATGCAATGATCCTATTACATAATCTACGTGATTCTATCATGATCCTAACATGATCCTAATTAATTCTTTACATATTCTAATAGATTTTTTATATATTCTAACATATTCAAAGATTAGGAAGCCATAAATTTGAAAAAATTTGTGAGAAATTACAAGTGAATCCAATTATCGGAGATAATTAAGGATGTTAAATGGGTCAATTTGATTTGATGATATGGTCAACCTGACCTAAACTAAACAATAAAAATAAATTAGGTTGGATAATTGGGTCTAATCGGGTAAAATTCGACCAAAATCGACTTTAATCGATTAGGAAGGCGAGTTGGCAACCCGATTACCTACCCAATTACTTGACTTCCTTATTTTATTTTATTTTATTTTTTGTAATAACCTCTTCAAAAATCAAAATCCCTTGACCTTAATGTTATGTTTTGATTTTTTTTTCTTCCCCTTTTCTTCATTTTCATTCTTCTAGAGTCATACTTCTCTCTTTTTTTTTCATTCTTCCTTTTTTTTTAATTGTAATTGATTCTAAATTCTCTTATTTATAGTTTGTAAATAAAAAAGAAAAATTTTATGAGTAACCCGATGACTCAAACCAACCTAACCCAACCTTGGTCAATTTTGGTTAGTTCTAGTTGCTTGAAAAAGGATTATAAAACTGACCCAACCCAAGCCAACCCAATCAAGGTTGGTTGGTTTGGACTTTTGTTTTTTTCTTAAAGTCCGATATAACCCAACCCATAAATAGTCCTAGAGACAATATACAATATATTTGACTTTTGCATTTATATTGTGTAAATATAATATTTGATTTTGGAATTCATAATTGTGTGAAATAATATAAGTTGCTTTCATTTGAGATTGAAATAAACAAAAATATTAAAATGGCCAACAAGTTCATTGTTCAATTGGCACCAGCTTCAGTCTTTAAGACTGAGGAATAATGATATTGGAAGTTTGATTTTTCATGAAATCACGTATTCTTTTCTCTTATCCAAGTGCTAGCACATCTTATGTAACTAAAAAATGCACATTAAAATGGACTTATCTAAATTAATATGATTTTTTTAATACTAATTTTCATTAAATCTAATTTAAGATGTAAAAAAGTTTCGTTTAATCATAAAAAAGATTGATAATTTAAGAGGATTTTTTTGTTGATCACGATTCATATTTAGTTTTTATATTAAAACTAAAAAATCATTTTAATAGTTTGACAAACCTTACTTGGTGGCACCAAAATTTGTAAATGTAAAATCAGCTATAATTTTTTATTATCTCAATGTGTAAATTACTTTGTACATCGTGTTTTCGTTTTTTTTTTATGTATTTAATACATTGCTAGTCTATAGAAATAGTTACAATGTAATTGATAAAATTTGTATTTAGAAATAAAACGATAACTACTGATATGATATGATAAAATTTTATATACTTTTTAATTATTATTAATATTTTATTATTGTTGGAAAAATAGACCACACGCACTAGAAATTACGCGGATGGTTTTTTGCGTATTATTGTTCTAGTATGAGGTGATGGGTCGAAAACAAAAAATAGTAGTACTAATAATGTAAAAGTGTAAGAATAATTGATACAAGAAAGTTATATGGTTTAACATGTAGCATACATCCATAAGCAAAGGCCATTATCAAATTTTATTAAAAACTATAATAGAGAATACAAAAGGGATCTCGCTCTGATCAAAGCTCAGACCTCAAATATCTACAAGCATTTCACAGTATTTTCTCACTATTGTATAAACTCTATACAATCAATAGGTTTTGAAATGGGATGATCAACGGGACAACAATAAGCCTCTATTTATAGGATTGGTTCTATATATTCCCACAAGGATCAAAGCACACTGGATCCTCATTGTTGGAATGCCTCTCATGGTGGGGCGAAGCGGAGTGGTGAAACTCTCCTTCCTTTGAAGAAAAGAAAATAGATGGATTTTATGGAGTGATAAGATTGTGTGATGAATGCATATATATGCAAGATATATAGTTGCTACCGATCAACTTATTTCATTTAAAAGACAGAATGGTGTTATCGGACCCCCCCAAAAATGGTTTGCGATTCTGAGTTCAAGTTCGAAGGTTGATTACGTATAAGGAAAGTATTAACACCTTACACATCCGTTCCAAGACCTATTTGATCTAACGTTATTTGCTAGGTTAATTAAATTGGTCCTTTATTATTCAAAACATTATTTTTAGTTAGTATTTTTTATGTCCTATTTTGTCGGACATGTTACCATAAGATGGTAAATGATTATGATAGAGAATAGGTGGCTAAGTTATCACTATTTTATGAAACAAATTGAGAACCCACAAGGGCATGATAGTGGTGAACTAGAAATTTTGATTTCCAAAAAAATATTTTTAGTAAAAATGGATGATTTCGAGGTCGATTTTGCAAAGACAATTATTTGAAAAAAGGATTCCAAGAAAGGAATTTTAAAATGAATGGTAAAATACAATTTAAATTCACCAATCATAAAGTTTGGGTTGTGCAAATTTGTTCATGTTTATTAATTTTTATCTTCCTTTTTTATGAAAAGATTTATTATTCGGGGATTAGATCAAGCCAATACCCATTGCAAGATCCAATGGTGATTGCCTCAAGCAATGAGAAGAGTGTAATTGATTAGCACCTCAATCCTCTCTCGGCAAGTTTTAGATTTTAAATATTGAGCGAAATGTAAGGATCGATACAAGATGAGATGTACAAACGTGGATTATTAAATGGACAAGATTGAGAGATTATTTATTGGAATCCATCTAAAGTCCTGTTAATACTCATAGCCAAGACTAAAAGGGATATCTTCACCTTTGGAATAATTAAAATGTCACTAATGCCATATTTAACTTTATAATTCCTTTATTGTAAATTTTAATTCATTATTAGATGACAATTAAAATAAGGGTTTTATTAATGTATACCCATAAGACACAGGTTATAGAATAAAAAATAGAAACTATTAAATAAAAAATAAAAGTATTTAATGTCTTGAAAATTTAAAACACATTTAATATTTTTTTCAAAACAAACCAAATACCTCCTAAGTTTATGAGATGGCAAGAGGGGGGAGAACAAGTACATTAGATGAGGTGGCTACATGAGAAAATGATGGAAGCACCACATGTTATATATATATATATATATATATACCCATTAAATCATGCGATATTATCATAATAATCATACTTACTAAATTTAAGATAAATCAGATATGCATAGATGTTTAATCTAATAGTTGAAATTTATCTATATTTTAAAAAATATAATATACGTTAAAATAAAATAGTTAGGTGAAGTATCAATTTATTTTAAAATTTTATAAAATTGTATAAATTTGATTTATCTTATGAGAACTTTTATTTTAAAGACTAGATTAATAAGATTCAGTATTTGAAAAAAGTTATTCATGAATATAAGTATACTAAGATTTATTTTTAGAATAAGTGAATCCCTATATATATATATATATATATATAGCGCACATGCTATAAACAACTAAATAAATTGAAAATGGCAGCCAGTAGAAACAAGAAAATTACAAAAATTATAAACCAAGGGAATGAAGGAAGAAGCGGAGAGGATTATGCCTAAAGCATTTGATTTCTACAGTAAGCATCAAATCAGTTGCCACAAAAGGCCAAAGATATGTCTAAGTTGATTCTATCTTGGATAGTGGAAAAACTAGAGCAGTCCTTGTAGTTGCTAAACCCAGGGCATGATGAGATTGCCTCACTGATCTCACTGGCCAAACAACCATTACTTCTTAGAGAGGAAGGATGGGGCAATGACATCGACAATGACAACTCACAATCTTTAACATCTTCATCTTCTGCTCTTGTCCTCTTAGTGTTCCCAAGTTCACTCTTGGGCTGTGAAGTGGGCATTCTATCATTTAATTTCGTAACCTGTCCACCGTGAGAAAAAAAAAGAAAAGAAAACACCCATAAGAAAGTGACATGGGCATGTGTTTCTATAAATTATTACTTATGGAATAATCGATTTCATAACAAAATTGATCCAACATTTGGTGACTGTTCCTATTTCCTGATACATATACTGATATACAAGAAGGGGGACTGTTAGGAGAGAAAAGCAAGTAGTTTTGGAAAAATCATGATACCATAATCTGAGATTTTCCACTAAAGGAAAGAGGAAGCTCACATTTTAACAGAGCTTGTCTATTTTACTTTTGGTCTCTAGGGTGGGGAAGGAGGGAGTTGAGGTAAGTCCAATTACTGAACAGGCCCTGTAACTTCTGAAGAAGTATTTTTCGTATAAATGCAATAAAGGGTCCCTTTAACTTTCCATTTGACCCGCCATAGCAAGTCTCAATTTCAATAATTTGGCAGGACCATTGAATGTGATAACTGAGGAGTGTAATTCATGATTTTGAATTATGATTTGCAATTGGAACTGCGGTTGTATATTGTTGTTGTGCGAGTTTTTGTAATCACAATACAATTGTAACAACCGTATTCATTGTATTTTTCTTTTATTATTAAAAATTTTTACCATCGCATAATTGCAATCACTATACTGTTGATCCCATAATTTAAAACTATGAAGTGTATAAATTAGAAGCCATTAACCATAATGACCATTTTCTGCCACAATGCAGCACATTACAAGTGTTTGGACAATCACAAGGCAATTGAAAAAATCTAACCATTCCAAGAGGCGATCAAATGACATAAAATAATCCCTCTAAATCTACTTACTTTTCGCATTTACTTATTTTAGTAAGTTCTTTGTGCACACAAGTGTGATTTTGAAAGAACCAACTTTTTTAGAATAAAATGAAAAAATACGCCGAATCAAAATGAAGCATCAAACAAATCTTTTAATGGAGTTCCACAACCCTTACTTTATAAAAGAAGGGAAAAAAATTAAAGTATAATATTTAATAGCAAGTACTACGAAAGGGAGTCTCCTATAAACCCAAGATTTTGATAAACCCAAGATTTTGAAAGACTATAATAACAAATGAGCATAATTATATATAAATAAATAAAAGAAATGGCATATCATTAATATTGTTTAATGATTTAGGCTAAACAAACCTATATAAAAATTTTTCACTCTGAACATAAAAACTTTTTTAAAAAAACAAAAGCAGGGACAACTGAGAGAACAAGACATTCCCATTTAACACACACAACGTGATCCCAAAAGCTGTTAATAATTAACAGGCAAAACGTAAAATCTTTCTGGTCAAAAGTGAAGTATTTAGGACTTGGATGCCTAGGTGGGTCATCTCACATATGGTAGTGAAATAAAACCCATAACCAACACCACAATACACCACAGCAAAGAAAAGCAAACAGGATAAATAAAGTAGAAAAAAAGAGAGAAAGATGGTTTGGTTTTGTAATGGGAACCGGGAGCAAATCAGATTCTTGCTTTGGACATTTGAATGAAGTGAGGTTGACAAAATCTGGTAGCAGAGGGAAGGCTGTGAAAAGGGGTTTGGTCTGCCATCTTGAACCACCACAAGCCTCCTTTATTCCCTTCTGCTCAGCCATGGCCTGCACATAATTATAATAGGAGTACGGTTTTGGTACTGCTTCACATATTCTTTGCCTGCATTGCATGCTTTCTGAGAGGAAGCTCGTCTTCTCGATTCTAACCCTGAGGAGAATCCAAACAAAAAGTAATTTCAAAAGAAGGAAAAAAAAAGTAAAAGTTGAATCACAAAAGCAAAAGATCAAGCAAAAACAAATCAATGTTGTCTCTTTCCCACACCATACCAATCTTTTTTTTTTTCTCTTTTTTTCATGTTTGGAAAGTATGAAATTATTTCAAGGAAAAATAAAGCCAAGCTTACCTTTTTGGGGAGAAATTTCTTTAGCAGAAGAGAGAATCAGATTCTTTTTCAATGGGTTTTGAACAAGAGTGAACACCCACATCACTCACTTTATCAACACACCCATCATCGTGCTCCTCAAAAGAGAGTTTTCTATGTTGTCTGGTGGAAGTGCTATCTGTCACAGATAAACCCAACACACTGAGGAAAGGAGATTATTTGGTGGAAGCATTAACAGCACTTTGGTTTGAACACAAGCCTATAATGAACTCACTTTGGACGATGCAGAAAACATAAAAAGTTGTGGCCTTGTGGGTTTCCATCAAAATGCCATTTTTAAGAAGATTTAAAAGGAGACTGGTTTACCATTCTTCCTCGTCTACTCTGGCATCAACTATATACCAAAGGGACTAGACACTAACAAATTATCAATGCAGTTGCTGATTTTCCAAACTTTTGCATAAATGCGAGCTCATAGGCTTTGATTTTAAACTTCAAATAATTACCAATAGAGGAAACAACAATACACTGTGTCTACCTTCAATGCATAATGCATCTATAGTATTCCTTATCTGGTATACTATATAAAAGATGGATAATATAATATAATTAATATTATATATTTTTATATAATATTTAGACAAAATAATTTATAATATAATATTTGGTCAAAATAATTATATTTAATCTTATCGTATAATAAATAAAAATTAAATTATTTTATCTTATCCAGTCTTATATAATCAAAGCTAGATAAAATTATTTTAACTAGATAAATTATTATCTAATATCTTGTCTAAACGTTATATAAAGTTGAATAGTATTAATTATAATATACTATTTATCTCTTATATAGTATACTAAATGAGTATAAATGTATACATTGATGATGGATAAATCAGACTTCTTTAAGCAGGGGCATAAGCAGATAACAGAGGAAGGAGAGGAGTATGGAAGAGGCATGATCATCAAGGAAAATAGAAGCTCCTTGTAGTGCACGTGCTCTGCAGCAAAGAAGGTCAAACAAAGTTTGGTACCTTTTCTGCCAAAGTCACCTCTGATGCTTCTGTACATCTGGTTTTGGAAAAGAGAAACCCAATAAGCAGCACCAAATAAGAGACTCGAGCATCATCATGAAATTTTGACCCAGCAAAATAGAAACATAGGTTTGTAAGCAGATGGAGGAGGAAAAAACAGCAATAAAAGCAACCTGAAGATGGCTCTTGACGTGTGAAATTGTTAGTCCTTTTTAACACCCATCAACTGAAGAACAAGCTTAGGGGTAGCCTCTGCAAAGGGAAAAAGAGAAAACAGAAATGGGAAAATCTTTCATCAGAAATTCGTCAAAGCAAAATTAAAAAATAAAACCGAAAACCAATGAGAAACAGTGAGAAAATGGGTGGAAGAGTATACTTAACTGTGAAGGCCTCCTAGGCTCTCAATGGCATGAACAAAGCAACGAGGCAGTTCAGGGGTCCATCTTAAACGAGGAACCTTTGATCTTATTTACTGCCTCACTGCTCCTTCCCTTCCACAGCTACCCATTTTCCCTTCTTCTCTTCAACAAATATCCAAACGGGTTAGAGTCAAAATTCCAAAAGATCTTCACGTTCTTCTTCCAAAACACCTCCCAAAATATCCTCAAAAGGCTATTCTTTTTCTACCACCCCTTCTTCTCTTTTACATAAAACAGAGGAATGCCGCAACTCTATGCCCACTAAGAAAAAAGAAAACAGAGGCCAAGATAGATTAAGTTTTTAGATAATTCGTTTGTAACATGATATTAAATTTTGTATGATTAAATGATTAAAAATTTAATCTTTGTTATCTTTTTATACATTATTTATGTTTCGAGTTGAAATTTTTTTTGCATGAAGAATGCATTAGAGACAATATCTATCTATAAATTTTTCATGTAATAAATAAATGTGACATAAAGTATATAAATAAGATAATTATTACAAATATTGAAATACCAAAAAGCACAATACTTTTTCTAAGAGAAAAATCACAAGGAGACTCGTGACCTTGTTTGGCCTGACCTTTGGACGGAGTGATTACTCCTGTGACAATGTATCGGGTACTGTCACTGTCTGTGTTACCTTCACCGTTACCATTTCCAACTGGCTCGGTTTGACCTTTGCTTCTCCTCTTTTCTTTCTCTGCAAAGACTCCTTCGTTAGTGTATGACTAGTAATATATGCGACAACGTCGTCATAATCACTATGTAGGACTAAGACCTCATCAAAATTCTTTTTTTTTTCTTTTTGCTAGACTGTTTTGTTATTATTATATTAATATATGTGATTGTATCTTATCAAATTCTAAATCGATAATTTTTTTTTAAAAATAAATAATTACTATAATTTTATTCAATTTATATTTTTATGTCTATAATTTTTTTTTAAATATCAATCTTTATAATAATCTATATCTATATCATTATAATAGGAATATTTCTTTTTTATTTCAAATTTTTTATTTTTTAAAAAAATATTAATAATTAATTAAATATAAATAAAAAAAGATTCGATTATAAATATAAAAGCTTGAGACCAAGGAAGAGAACCACCTTTATATAATAGTAGTACTATATCTAAGCTCTCATATTATGTTAAACACTCATATATATAATTTTCTACGCAACACTTTTTACTATAATTTTTAATAATTGATTGAATAATATTTATATGATTTAATTAAAATAAAAAAATAAAAGTATAAAGTTATTGAAACGTGATTATATTCGTAAAGATAGAGACTCAACTTGGTACTTAAAATACAAGGTTTTTCTTCCTATTAAGCTATATCAAACTGCTTATATTAAAAATAACTTCAAAAGTAATATAAAAAAGATTCATGTATAAATAAATGAAATTTTCATACATATAAAATGATATTTTATACGTTTCTGTATATATATTTATTTATGTGTTATGTTTTTAGGTATAGAACTACAATTCGATTATTAAGAATCGTATTTTATAAAGAGAATTATATTGTTATCAATTCTTATTTAAAAAATATAAATTAGATTTATAAGACAATTCAAATAGTTTAAATTTTATAAAGATATTTCTGATTCATATATATATATATATATATATATATATATATATAAACCATTATCCAAAACAGAATGAAGAAGTGGTGCCGCATTTGAGTCATAAATGAGCCATTTATGTTTTGTTCCCAGCCAACTGACCATTTGTAACTCAGGAAAGGAAAAAAATAGTAATGTAAGCAAATCAGAATGAATTGTTAGAAAGATGCCAGAAACTGCAGGCTGGTTGTGGGGGGCAAGAAATAGCTTCTCAGTAGTTTCTCACTCAGGATTTTCGGTGTCTTCCCTCTGTGCATCTGTGTTTGTCAGTCTGATAATGATGGAAATTCCTGCACAAATAGCATGATGGGGCATGAAACAGTCCAAACCCCCGTTAAATTTATTACCATCATTGCCACTGTTCTCATATCCTAGGCTGCATGTGCATGAATTGCAACTCTCTGATTTCCAGTGCCTGCAGTAAAAAAGATAACTTCTTTTTCCTTTTTTTCCACTGAAGTGTGAAGGAAAAACAACAAAGAGGGCTTCGAGGTCGCCGGTACCCTTTGGCGTGTGCAGGCAAATGGTAATGTGCCTTGCCAAATGTGTTCCATACTTTTAAAAAGATCAGTATCCTCTTATGATATTAATTTGGCATGGAATAAAAATGAGATTGAAAGATTGATGAATAAATTTTATATATAATTTTACATAGAAAACTTATTTGAGAATTTTTTACCTTATATTTTTATTCTCATATTAAAACATGCATTAAGGGTAACATGATAAGGTGATCATGTTATTAGAAAAAAAAAATACAAATAATTTTATTGTAAAACCTATCATGATTTGTGTAGGAATCTAAAAATTAAACACAAAAATTATTTATCTTTCTCTCTCATGTTCTTACTAACAAGAGAGGATCTTCCTCCGTTTGAAAGCAAGTTCAACAGCACAAATTTATGAACTGAGTGAGTCATGATTCAATTAATTACATTAGTGATGAAATAGGATGACGTAAACAATTATATATAATTATATAGTTATATATATAAATTTCCAGTTTTGCTCATTCAGTTTCCGGTTTTTCAAACCTCTTTTACCTTTCTCACATTTTCTTCCTATAATTACGTTCTTTCAACCCAACCATTCATGCACCCTGGACCTCTTTGGCATTCTATGGCATGGCCACGGTTTGTAAAAATAGATGGAGGGCGACCTAAGGACTGCGTATTTGTTTCACATTTTATGAAACCCCAATGCACGTTAGCAGTTAGCATTGGACAAAAGCTAATAAAAGGTTCCTGTTTTTCAATATTTGTGAACTTGGAGAGAAATTTAAAACAATCGAAGCATGAAGCCTCAGAAAAGACACTTAAATTAAAGCATTATAGTCCACGTGGGTTAGTTCATTTGGTTGGAAGGATCTTGATAGAACTCTTGCATATTTAACGTGCGTAAGAGGTCAAATTCCCTTTGAATTAATAGTCCCACTTGATTTTCATCTCTCCTATAGGAAATCTCGTGTTTTCAGAGAGCAGCTGAGTAGTCTTTTTTAATAGAAAAAATTCTTAGGGTTAATTTAGTATGAAAATAAAAATAGGGATAAATTTTTATGAAATGAGTTTTCTATATAAATTATACAAAATACTCATCTTATAAAAATTCATTCCCATTTTTATTTCCATACCAAACTTATACTTAGAAGTAATCATTTGGGTGAGTCTCTATTCTGAAATTCCAAGTAGGTTATTGGTATATCCTGATCTTTAGTACTAAATTAACTTATCCTTATTTTTGTTTTTGATCACCGGAAAGAATCAAAGCATAATATGTTTATTCCAAGTTTCCATCCCAAATCTATGGGTTCACATATCTCCAGACTAGTTGATTAGGGATTAGGACAAAGAAAAATTTTCAGCCCTGTACTTTACTACCCACTTCCTTTGACAAAGTGCAACGGAAATTAAAGAGAAGGCCCATTCGTGTGCAGACAGAATTACAAGAGACAAAAGGCTCGTGAACTTATCGTACAGGATCTCCATTCACTTTAGTAGGGTTACTATTATTGTTGGCTTCTTAATTACAATGGCCATAAGTTTCATTTATCTGTTGAAGTTTACATCACTATATTCTTACCTAATGCTTTTAGTTAGAGCATTTACCAAATTCATTTAAGACATAGAGATATAATTCCATTAAATAGCAATCTTTTTAAAAATTATGTTATCTTATTTTTTTAAAATTAAGAATGCTACTGTTACACTTTGCATAAGTATATATTATAGTACGAGAATCACAACATAATAATGTAGACAAAGTTGGTATCATATGCATTTGTTTATTTTTTTATTCTAATATTTTAATAAATTATCAAATATTTATTGGTCATACCGTCAAAGTTATATATATATATATATATATATATATATATATATATATATATTATAAACTTTAAACATTAATTGTATGAATTAATAATCAATAAATATTTGTTAACTCATTAAGAATATCAATAC
The DNA here is from genome assembly GCA_019955255.1 of Castanospermum australe. Lineage (NCBI taxonomy): Eukaryota > Viridiplantae > Streptophyta > Magnoliopsida > Fabales > Fabaceae > Castanospermum > Castanospermum australe. The sequence goes on from NSJW01000210.1 coordinate 14,419, forward strand.
CATAAACCCGGAGACCGTGACAGCTCCCTTCATCCATAAAGGAGTCATTACATCATAAAGAGTTTAGAATGACATTTTTAAAGCATATTGGATCCTGGTTGGAAAAAAAAAACAACTTGAATATTCTACTGTCATAAGTATAATTTAAAATAAACATAGTATAATTTTTTAAAAAATTATTATTTGAGTGGTGTTTATGCAAAAATTATAAGCATTATATAATTTTCATAATTCATTAAGATCAAATAATAAAAAAACATTATAAACATATTTAGAAAACTATTTTCAACTATCACAAAAAGATAGTGTCTCATATTCGAAAGTTCATACACCTTTTGCTGACACTTAAAATAAATGAGGGATCCATCTATTTCGACATTTGCTTTGTGACACAGAGATTAATGTCAAGTTTCATTTTAAGAAGTCAATTTTTGTATTATCCCTTTATGTGTAATTTATTAATATTCTCTATTACTTATCACATAACCATTATTTATTGAAGTCAAATGTCAAATATTTTTTTTACATGGCATAGTCAAATTTCATATGACAAAATTAAACCACTCTTCTCCTTTTAAATATTATAATAGATTGATTATACTGATATGATTATATTGATTGATTGATTCAATAAGTGAAATAAGTTACTTTTGTGAGATGCATTCATTTGTACTATTTATAGATCTTAATAATAATAACATTTTCTTGTTAAATCATTACTAGGATTATACCATTCCATCTCATGTTAATTGGGTTATATTTTTTTATAATGTATTTGTATTTATACTATTTTAGATTTTTATTATTTAAATAATCTTCATATCAAATCATTAATATATACTTGTAATATATTTCTTAAAATAATTAAAGATGATTTTTCATGTTTTTAAAATAATTATAAAAATAGTTTCATAGATATTTTATTAAAATTTTAATAAAATTAGATAAAGATATTAAATAAACTTATATATATATATATATATATATATATATATATATATATATATATATATATATATCTCTTACCTGATATATCTTTATAAAATCATCGGTAATACGAGCTTGAGATGAGTATAATGAAAACTAAATTTCCTGAGCAAGAAAAGAAAACAACTCTGTCGACATGAAATTCAACAATTGAAAAATTTCATATTATATCCTAGGAACTCTTGCTGTGGCATTCTTTCTTTCTCATATGTATCAGATAATTTGCAGCTTGCTATAGTAAGTGATGAGTGGGAAAAAGGAAATAGCTAGGTAACACTTGCTAGGTGTGCAAAGCCATATATATGTTCAGCCGACGAGCATGTTCTGTAATAAGCCAATTAATGATTTCAGATGGTATATCTGAAAGTTCTGTAACAATGAACAACATATATCTCAAGAAGGATGAGGCATAGGAAGCAAAAAAGGAAATATCAATGCATCCAAATAAGGTTTATAGTTGCAGACCACATCACCTGATGCAACTATAACATCTCAATCACGGAAGATGCTGCAATTGCAACATTTTGGCGCGCATTAACTTGCGACGACTGCAACACGACCGTGACCATAACGTATTGTAGATGTATGCATATTTTATACATGTATTGTAGATGTTGAAAGCGTCGTTTCATTTTCCATAATCCAAGTAAATTGTTCCACTAAACTTATTAGAGGGTAAGCCAGGCAAAAATAAGTCATGAAGCTTGGAAATTAAAGATATGTAGTAGTAAATGCAAAAACAAAAACATAAGACTCATTGTTTTAGGTATGTCATTGGGGTCTAGGACAAAAAGAAGGGGAATGGGAATAAGGATTCTCTCGTGAGGATAAGAGAGACAACGTCAAGTCATGCAGACATGGTAAGTGATGTTCAAATGCCCACTGTCATAAAACTCATTTATTTGTATAATACATAGTTGAAGATGATCATATTCATGCCAAATCAAGCATGTTTATCTTGATTACTTAGGCTTTCACCATACTTGACCCTACTTTCCAAATAAAAACTAAAAAAGAATACTCAGTATTTTACATTTTAAAATTTGATTTCATTTTCAATTGTATATATTTTCTATGAAAAACCCAGGAAAAAAATATTTCAGAGGGGCATGAGGCAAGAAGACTATTGATTCCCAAATGTACATAATTAACATATTCTGCTTAATATCAATAACTCTTTGGCATGAGTCCAAAAGAGTGATTGAGATTAAACTTAGTCAATCTTAACCAACACTAAGCTTAATTAATATACTTGAACCGAGTTTCGCTAAGGAGCTTTGAAAGAAATGGATCGAGCTTCAAAGGTGTAAATTTTAGTAGGTAAGAGAATTTACCATTGTTAGTTGAATTAGTTGATCTATTCATTATTTGGTAGATGTTTCCATTTCTTTGATTTAGGTTTCGTACTCTCTTAACTAAATCTTAATATCATTGTCTCATAAATGTTTATTTTTGACAACTAAAAGTGAAAAACATGAAGGTAGTGAATGATTGACCTCCAATTTAAATTTATCTTAGATTAATCCATGAAATTGATCAATCATAAAAGGTAATATGGTATGCTTTTTATTTGAAGTAGAATAAGGTACACAAACTTAGTAAAAGGCAAAGCGATCGGGTGTTAAAAGTATAATTAGGTATGCCACATAACACATATCTCAATCATGATAATGTAATCTCAAGGTATTGGGCAGGATTCTTACATTATGAGTGTAAAGAAACCAAGAATATAGACTTTATTTCTCCATGAATCCAACAATGCTAACAAGGGAAAATAAATAGTATGATCTTCCTGACTAATTGACCAATGATAATGGAAACAAATCCTAAATAAATCCTATTAATAAATCCTACCAATCAGACTACGATCTTCTTGACTAATTGACCAATGATAATGGAAACAAATTCTAGACAAAGCCTATGAATAAATCCTATTGATCAGATAAAAGATTATGCCTACTAAATAATAAAATAGAAACATAAGCCTCATCCCATAATTTACTCCCCTTTGAAGAGGCACCTTGTCCTCAAGGGGCAAGTGTGGATAGTATTGCTGCAAAACATGTACCAGTTCCTATGTGGTGTCCTTAGTTGGAAGTGCTCACCACTAAACCAAAGCTTCATGACAATGACCATTATTCCCTGAGAATTAGGTAGGCCTTCCACAAAATCCACAGAAACATCATTCCAAACCAAATCTGGTATAGACAATAGTTTTAGTAAACCAATAGGAACACGATTCTCAACCTCATTACGTTGTCAAGTATCACATTGATGAATAAAATGACGAACATCAGTTTTCATTCCTAGTCAAGAGAAAGAGCGTGAAAGTCGCTTGAACGTCCTCAAAATTCCTGAATGACCCACTGATGGTGAACAATGAAACTCATGTAAGAGCTTCTCACGAAGCACAGGATTTGTAGGCACGATAATTTTCCCATCAAGCCAAAGGCACCTACTTCTCAATTGATACCTATCACCTGTTGCGTATTCTCCTGCACCTTCCTTATCGCTTCAACCAAGGAATGATCAGCTATCATGGCATAGGACAACTCCTTCCACAATGCCCAAATAGGTTGCAAAATAGTAGTCAACTCTACCAGGATCTCAACATTCTCTGGTCCAACTCTCCGTCATGAGATAACACATGTACCGCATTATTCTTCTTTCCCAACTTGTAGACAATTTTATAATCAAACCCAATCAACTTGGCTAGCCTCTTTTGTTGCTCTGGGGTTGTAATTCTTTGCTCAAGAAGGTAGTGAGGACTTTTCTAGTTTGTACAAACCCTCCATGATCTGTCTTTCTTTTTTACCAAGAGCACTGGTGAAGAAAAGTGTCTAGTGCTTAGTCAGATTAAGCCCAAACTCTGCATCTCATTCACCTACTTCTGAACTTTATTTTTTCAAAAAATGGCATAATAGTATGGTGCCACATTAACAACCTTAGTTGCATTAACAAGTCAGATCTAGTGATCAAATACCTGACTCATTAGAAGCTCCTTTGGTTCATCCGTAATGTTGCTAAACTCATCCAATAGTTCCTTGAGACCGCTTTGCTACTCTCCCTCTAGCACCACTAGCACCTGGCTATCTTCCCTACTAGCCTTCAAACAAAACAACTCCGCCCCTCGATTCCACTCACGAATTACAACCTCAAGGCTGGTTGCTTCATCTTTTTTTCTATTATGTCCAATTAAGCAAAACTCTTTCTCCCCTAATCAAAAAGTCATTGTAAGGCGCTAATAATAGTCATAACCAGCCCCAAACTCACCAGCTAGGAAATACCCAAACCGATATCCAAACCCATGATCATATGGGCGTAGAGAGTTACCTGAAATGTATATCCCTGGATGGTCAAAGGTACTACCACATATTTCTCCTTACACGCTAATCTCTCACCGATAGTGATTTTCACCACAAAAGGTTTGGTGTATTGACTGTTAAACGCAATTGTCAAGCCAACAATTGGTTTATAAAATTCATACTAGATCTACTATCCACCAAAGCAAACACTTGTTATTGTTCCACTAGCCCCATCACTTGTAACGTCCTGCCACTCAATTCTCCCACCAATGCATTCAATGACATCAGATGCTCTTTAACATCATTGCCTCCTACCTTATCATAGTCTTCCTCCATTCCTGTGCACAATTTAATGAGAAGTGATTGTTTCTTGCAACAGTGGCCTAGAACAAATTTTTCATCACAGTTAAAGCAAAGGTTTTTCTCGCACCTTTACTACATCTCATCCCATGAAATTCTCCTTGACAAGCTAGTCAGGCCACCTATAGTGGCAGTCAACGGCACTGTTGTCGATGTCGGCTGCTAGTTAGTGCACGGACCCCTTTCTATCATTTTCCTTAAGCGCTGAAGTTGCTCCTCGTCTTTCCGCTTGGCTAGTTCGATGGTCGTTTGCAAATTTTTTAGCTTAAGCAAGCGTATATCCCCTGCCAATTCTTCCTTTAACTTGGCCATAAACGCCCTTATCAATGAACTCTTAAGCTGACTTGGAAGACAATTCATCAATCTCTTGAATTCTCTTAAGAAATCATAGAACATTCCTGCCTGGCAAAGCTTGTTGATCGCCTTATTCACATCCTCATACTCGGCAAATCCAAATCACTATAATAACCCCTTCTCAAACATTTTTCATGTGATCAACAAACCAGCACCACCATTGGTTGGCTTCTCTATCCCTGTAGAATAAGGCTAAGAACACTTTCCTTGATTCGTGAACATCCTAAGTGACAAAATACTGTTGTGTTCGATCCAATCACATGCAGGGATCACCCTTTAAAAACTTTGAAAATTCCAAACAAATTGGATTTTTGATCTGTTGCTTCTTCCCATCTCTACTACGGCCAAACATCTTACTCTACACTGTTGAATCAAACTCAAAACTTTCATTGTGTAACATCTACTCCTAACTTAGAATAAAGTATATAATCTTAATTGCCCTAATAGTTATTATAACAATAATTGATATTTTTCACCTTGTTTAATATATTATTATTATTATTTAGCTACTCAAATTAAAAAGAGCACAGGAAACTACCTAGGGGAACTAAGAACTAGTTGAACTATTTAATTGAACAGTGAAAACTAAATAGTGACAATTTCATAATTTTGGGCCTGTGAACGAGGGTATTTTTGTCTAGTAAAAATATAGAATCAATAATTAGCTAAATTAGTCCCTTAATTCTCTAGTTAACTTCTAATTAATTTCTAACCAAATTAGGTGATAATAACATGAAGTAATTATTAAGAAAGTGATGAATAGAATTTTATATGTATAGACTCTTAATTGGTCCAAGAAAGGACCAATAAAAGTATAACACTTGTAGGCTCTTTTAAATATTTTCCTAAATTTATATATAAGTGTGATAATAATTTATGAGTAAGTGTTAGAACCCAAAAGATTAGAAAGGGTTCAAGCTCTATAAAGGTGGCTCAAGCCAAGCATAACCCTAACCCACAAGTGGAAGCCACCCGAGTCTAGGCCAATGGAAGTTCATGTCTAACCTTCAGCTAGTCAAACCCAAAACCTAAATCCAAGAAGTAAGAAAAAGACAAATCATCCTACCTAGATGGACCTCACATGAATTATCATAAGGAAGGGAGAATAAAGTGGCTTGTTCATGTAAATGGAATATTCATAGAATATGCTTCAAGAAGTCTACCCATTCTTAAAAAATAAAAGACAATCTTACAAGAAATGGAAAAGCACATGTGAGAAACTTCCAAGGAGAAGTTCTAGTCAAAGTTATCTAGTAATAATAAATACTAATTATAGTTAGATAAACCAAAAAGTAAGGAATAAACCACTAATTTAGTTAGAAAGTAACTTAGTCAACACTAAGTCAAGATAAAGGTCTAGTTCAGGTGACTAAACTAAACACACTTAGTTACTTTAAGTAACTAGGTCATCATTACCAAATAGATAAGGTTCCTATTGACTAATAGCATCTTGACACTTGGAACCTTGTAATTGGTTAGAAATGAATAATCATGACTTGGTTCAAGTAACTAAACAAGATGCTATTTAATTAGACTAATCTAGCTCCATTTTAACTAAGTCATCAAGAATTTGATGATTAACTAAAACACATGTTCAGTTCCTATTGGATTGCCTAATAAAAAAAAATGAAAAGAATTAGCCAGTAGGATTATGACATGTGGAAGCTTGTGATTGGTGAGGAGATTAACCAATGAAGTCTTGACACTTGGAATTATACTATTGGATAAGAACAAGTCATCATGACATGGTTAGAAGAATCAAACTAAATCCTATCTAGTTACCTCCATTTGGTTCCATTTGAACCAATTTAGTTCAAACCCAACCAGAACCCATTATGATGTGAATAGGCTTAGACTAGAAGACCAAATTTGATTGGTTGCCTAGTAAGGACAAAGATGATAAAATAAAAAAAAATGAAATAAACAAATAATGGGAAAAGAAAGAAAAGAAAAAAGGAGAGAAAAGAGAGGGATGTGCAAGGCCAAGCAAGGAGGAAAAAGGAGGAAGAAGAGAAAGAAGGAAGAAAAGGAAGGAAAAGCCAAGATCAAGGGGGGAAAAGCTTGTCTTCAAGAGGTAGGGATTTAAACTAAAGTTTTTTTATTTTAAAACTAAGTTTCATGGTTGATTCTATGATTTTTGATACTCTTGAATCTGTGGTGGTTTGGGGTTCTTGAGTATCGAGCTTGAATATGAATGATTCATGACAATATTAAGTGGATCTATGACTTGAGGAAGTATATTTTGATTGATTATTTCTTAATGCTCACTTATGGTTTGTGGGAGTGGTTTCTTGATATTGGCTTAATCTTGTCAAGATTGAGTGTATGATTGTAAATCTAAGAGAGATTTGATGTGTTTCATGCTTATCTATAACTAACTAGCTTGAAAAGTGGCTTAGACCACTCCTTGATGCACACGGTCATGGTAGGCTTTAAGAGTGTTTATGTGTGTTATTATATAGTCGTGTTTATTATGATGCTTTGATGTTGATTTATAGCTTGGTGATATGTGATTTATTTAAGTGTCTCTTGGATGCCTATTTAGATTTATCAGAGATATTTTCTTTACTTTGGCTTGGTTCTTGCTAAGCTTAAATGTAGAAATACAAAGTAGTAGTGATTAGATATGTCTTTATGATTATCTATACTCCTAAGGCTTAGAAAAGCTAGGATATATCTCTAGATAACCCATGACCATGTATGGATTTAATAAAAATTTGATGTGATTAAATTAGTTATGAATATGATATAGATGTTTAGAAGTTGATCTGTGAAAAACTATAAGATAATAGCTTAAAAAGGGGGCTAATTCACTCTAGGGTGTTCACGGCTATGAAGGGTGGCAAGGAGAGTCATATGTGGGTTACTTAAGTGTGAGTGAGATTCAAACATGCTAGTGTTGTTTTGATATATCCCTATATTCACCTAAGCTTGCAGAAGTGAAAATAACTAAATTTCCACCTTAGGAAGGTCACGGCCATATGGGGTTAGGAAGGGAAAGATGTATACTTGCTTTGAATGATGGTGTGGCTTGTATGATTTAATGAGGCTTAGATGTGTTTTCAAGTAGAAAATGTAAGGAAAGACTATAATGCACCATATTGAGAAGTTCGGCCATATAGACTCTAAAGTGAAAACTTTATGTTTAGTTTAGGTGATGATGAGGTTAGAATGTTTTAATAAAGGATTAGTGTGTTTCAAAAAGAAAAGTGAAAGAAGAACTATAATGCCAAAGGAAGGTAAGCTTGGCCATATTATGGCTTAGATGTTAGTTTCATACAATTGGTTGGAAATAAAAAGAATAGAAAATGTAATCTTGACTTTTAGCCTAGGTGTGCTAAGTTCCCTCCCATTATAGATTTATAGGCATAAAGGTAGAAGATGACATCTTATCCAAAGTGAGAGCAGTTTTAGCCTTGAGAAAGTAAGAATGAGCTTGAGGGCTAAATTATGAAGTTTTAATTTAGGAAACCTCTTGTCTAAGTATGACTCAAGTTGTGATTTCAATGTGAGTTGTGATTTTAAAGCATTAATATCAATTATGTATGGTCATTGAATGAAATTATGATATTTGAGCTTTGAGCTTGATGATTAAGTGGCCAATGAAAGTAAGTTATGAGTTTAAAGCATTATACTTGATGAATGGCCTAAGAATGTACTAAGTGCCTTGAAAGCACACTTGCATCAATTGTATGCTTACTATATAAGAAGTGAAAGTAATATTCTAAGTTTGGAAATAATCTTCAAGTAAAGAAAAATGATAATGAGGTGATCCAGAAAGATTAGAAATGAAACAAAAGAAAACACCATGAAGATGATCGAAAGGCATGTGATCGATGAAAGTCTTACATGTGTCTAAGGTCCACCCAGAGTGTGGACAAGAGAAGAGGAATTTACTGGCAAAAGGTGGAATTGGCACTTAAGTTTTTAGGGGACGCCCTATGTCAAGGGAGAGCTCTCATTTATGATAATGGTCATTGATAATGATTATGAAAGTTAAAGGTGGCTATGTCCTAAGATATGAGACCATGTAAGAATAGATGATTTAAATGGAGTTTAACCCCTATGTTATTAAGACACGTAAACATGTAATTGATAAGGAGTCTAATGCTTGCCAAAGTAGAAGACCTAAAATTAATTAAGTGACTGATAGTAAGCTTAATGTATGATAAATTGTTATGGATTATTCATATTCAAATAATTAACAAAGACCATGAAATAGTTTTTTGTATGATATGCAACTGAAAGCGTCATAGTTTTCTTAACTAATTTTTATATGGTTTAAAGTCCTAATGAAAATTTATAAATCTCACCCCTTTGAGTGTGGTGTTTCTAGAGTATCCAAGAAATGAGTAAAGATGTATGCTACAATGAGAGTTGAAGCGAAAGTGGATTAAATGCCTCTAAAGATGATGTTTATTGTTTAGTAGTGATTACATAGTTCTTTTGATGTATTGTTATGTATAAATGATATGTATAAACACTTAATTATGATTATTAGTTTGATAATGAGTTTTATGCGCAAGTGTATTGATATGTATCATAAGTGTTTCAATTAACGAAATAATATATAGACTATGATATAATTAATTAGTGAGTTGTTCAAAGTTAATAGAAAGTTTAACACCTAAGAGAGATGAAAGGTTTAGTGATAAAAAAAGAAATTATTCATAAATCAGGTCACGTAATCAAAGTTAAATTAAGAGAAGAATTTAACTAAATAATATGATCATGTAATCATTAGTTTTAAGTTATTAATATATATCATTTAATATTAGTCACACGATCAAGATATCACATTTAAGGTTTAATAATTTAATTAGTCACATGATCACTAAACCTTAATCATTAGTTATATTCTAGTAAATTTAATGGACACATAATCATTTAGACACATAATGGATAAGTTTAAATTAGTATTGGAAGAAAATTAAATTTGAAAAAAATTACAGTTTAAATTGACTCTCCGTCGATTTACAGGGTTAATTTTAGTATTAACATATGACACTGTACTACATAGATAAGGTGTTACACATTGTCCTTGTCAAAATTTGTGGACTCTAAATCCACCATTGATGATGAAGATGACAATCCCACACTACCTTGTGCCATAGGATTTCTATGGTGTTTATGCTTCGATTTCTTAGACAGAATGTCAACGATCTATTGAATTGAGTCACGAAGATCTCCCATCGAATTCTCCAAATTCTTGAAATGCTCCTTGTTGGTAGTCATGAGTACGAACAAAGCATTGATATGATCGCAACTAGGCTCTGAATACCAATTGATGCAATCTCAAGGTATTGGGCATGATTCTTACATTATGAGTGTAAAAAAACTGAGAAAACAGACTTTATTTCTCCATGAATCCAACAATGCTAACAAGGAAAAATAAATATTACGATCTTCTTGACTAATTGACCAATGATAATGGAAACAAATCCTATTAATAAATCCTACTAAACAGACTACGATCTTTCTAACTAATTGACCAATGATAATGGAAACAAATCCTATGAATAAATCCTACCAATTAGATAAAAATTATGCCTACTAAATAATGAAATAGAAGTAAAAGCTTAATCCCATCACATGACTTTGAAATCCATAATGAATTCTTTATATGTTGATGATTTGTGCGTGCATGTGTGTGTGTAGGCTTTTGAACTAAGTAAATCAGTCTTGTTTAAAGGTCAAAAAGAAGACATGAGTGTCAACTATTCTAAGTTTCACTCGGGAGTTGATGAAAACAATAACAAAACTAAGATTTAATAATCATCATTATTAAAAAAATTTATATCCAAAAATTTTTCTTTGATTATTAAAGAGGTTTAGGGGTAGATTAGAATCCTTGACCTTTGTATATGTGGTTCTCATAAATAAATAGCATTTTACTATTAATTTCACTTCACTTAGTATTGTAAAGTTTTGTTCTTTTTTGTTTTTTGGTTGTCTCTTAAAATCTTTAGGCTAAGGTTCTGAGTTTTGATTAGATAGAATATGTTTGATTTATTTTAAAAAATAAAAAAAGAAAAGATATTAAAATGACCACATATTTATCACAAATATTTTGAAGTCATTTAATTGAAAAAGAATTATAACTATTTAAGTATCTCACAAATGACAAAAAATTAATTGCTTCCAATCTACTTTTTTAAGCTAGTGAATTTCCAATATAATTTCATTTTTTTATTTTTTTATTAAATTGAAAAATATTATATTATTTACAGAGAAAAAGTCATACACAAACTTTAGCCAGTTAACTAATTGTATACATAAACCTTAACTAGTTGAAGAGGACAAAAAGGGCAGTGTTGCCCTCTATTACATTTTCCACCATCTTTATCCTATTTTAGAAAAGAAAAAATTCTTGTAGTGATTATGGGAATATCTAAAAAAAAAACTCTTTGATTCCTTGGCTTCTAATTACTAAGATGTAGCAACAAAATTAAATTGATCTCTACAAGCATTTTTTTTATCTTAAAGCTACTGACAGCTATGGAGAAGGAGAAGATTGTTGCCAAGCATGAGTTGGGGAACAATAGGAACCACTATCCTGCAATTTATTGTATTGACCAAAACTTGTGAATCATTTTCTACAATGATTGATTCACATTTCAACTCATGTGCCATGATTGGATACTAGTTACCTATCTAAGGTATTTCAAGAAACCGACAAAAAACTAACCTACATGATTTCTGAATTAGCCTACGACACCTGTCTTGCCTTGGTTACCATTAGAAGCACTTTAAGGCATCTTATTGGAGGAGGGACCAATTGCTGCAAAATTATGGATTTGGTTATGATGGATCTTAGAAGATTTTGATTGCAAAGTAGTTCTATGACAGGATTCTTTGTGTAAATGGAAGATATGACTTGGACGAACAAGCTTTTGTTGAAAAAGAAACTCATTTCTAACTTCATAGCCCAAGCCTTACATCTATAGAGCAAACATAGGTGATGCTTGAGTTTAGGTCAAGTTTGAATTGATTGTTTCAACAGAAGTGTAAAAAAATTAGTAGATGTTATGAAGGACACCATTTTGGAATAAGTAAAGATTTGATTATAGGATTGAAGGTTATGTATTCTTGAGAAAAGATGGAATAATGATTTTTCTAGTTCATTGCAGTAAAAAAATAGAGAAATTAGTCTTATATTTATGATAAATGGAGAGGACTATAGGTAATTCATTTAAAGCATCTCTCCAAAGGAAAATTTTGACTATCTTTTTTGGTATATAAAATGGTAGTAAGGATAAGTTACTTCGATACTACCGGTTAGGGCTCCAATGGCATACCTAGGATCCTAGATGGGAAGGTAAAAGCCCACCCAGAAGATTACCTTCAAGGATTTTTTTAATCCTAAAAAGGACTCTCAACTAGCACCTAAGAGTCGAAAATCTCCTTGTGGAGGGATGACCACAAAGTGGGACTACTAGTCAAATGAGGGATTTGAATCCTTGCACATGGGGATGCAAAGTCTTATTCAGATCCCTTTAACCAATTGAGCCAACCCACATTAGCTGAACAATGTAACTCTGGAAGGAATTTTCAATGACCAAATAGCATAATTCCAAGGAAGATTTGGATTATCCACTCCATGTTGGGAAGTGTACAAGAAATTATAAATCAAACTCATTGATAATGTCCCAGATTTTGATTTAGACCAAATAAGAAAGTCATCCCTTTGGTACACATTAGGTAGAGGAATGGAAGAGATAAGATCTAACAGTTCTTCAGAGACAAGTCCTAGAGTAAGAGTTAAATCCCAAACCTTCCCACCTAGAAGCATACAATCCTTAACTTTTAGGTGCTTAGAGGGAGAGTTTGTTAATTCCTGGAATGGATTAGTTGTACACCAATTATTATTCTAGAAATTAATTTTTTGGTCCATTTCCTATAATCCACCTAAAACTAGACTTAAGCCTTTCAACTAGTTTTATAATTTGTTCCATCAAGTAGATTCCCCTCCATTAGTTTTAGTGCTTAATATATGTTTTCCTTGAAGATATTTTGCATCACACATTCAACCCATCAATCATTAGGACAACCTAAAACCCTCTATAGCAATTTAGATAGAGATATGCATCATTCTAAAGTATCAAGTCTTATAATCCTGCTAGATCTCATTTTTCTAAATGCTGGGTTATATGTTTCCAAGCAATGGGAGACATTCCACTGTACCATTGGATCATAAAAATTGATTGAAAATTTGTTGAAGGAATTGGATGGTTTGTTTTGGAAAATGAAAAGAACATTTGTTTATTGTGGAGTATTGGTCAACATAGATTTAATAAGTGTTAATGTTCCTGCCAATGCCATTGACAACTATTCTAGTCCAAAGATTAAGTTTTTAGACAATTTGGATTACAGATAATTAAAATTCACGCTAACTGACTTGTCCATTCTAATAGGGGTTCAAAGATACTTAGTTAATTTGCTAGCTTAAGGTATCTACAAATAATTGGCTAGATTCCTTTTATCAATTCTAGTAACATTAGGAGAGAAAACAATACTTGATATAGCAAATTTTATGGACTGTCCATATAACTTACAGAATTCATCATGAATGTCTATTAACCTATAAGTATTAAGCATAGAAGCCATTTAGAAAGATACAGTAGTCATTAGCATGATGAAGTGCAGGGATTGAAACTTTTCTAGGGAAGTGAGAAAGGAGTTAAGGTTTTCTTTGAGAATAGAAAAATAGTATTCTAAGTAGCATATATTTTTACACATTATGAAGATATAAGTTGAAAGTTGATCACCTTGCCTTATTCCACATGAGAGTTTAACTGTGCTTATTAATCTGCCATAAACTAAACTATGCATTATATTATTCTATCAATCCAGAATTGAGTGAGTTTAGAAAAAAGTACTTCCTTGATAAAATGCCATTCCAATTTGTCATAAGCTCTCATAAGATTGACTAAAACAAACAAAAATTCTTATTTACCTTAGTTTTGTTCTTAGAATGTAATTTCATGAATCATGTCTGATTGGATACTTTTCCATGGTATAAAAATATTTTAGAATGGTGTTATTAGATAATTAAGAAAAAGACTAAGTCTTCAATCAATAATTAGTGAATTTGAATGTGAACTGACAAAAAATGAATTTTCCACCTTTGGTATAAGAAAAACATATGGTTGGTTTGCCAGAACAGTAAAAACCTTTAACAACTTTATACATAGAAGCACTAATAACATTTGATCTGGATTAGGGGATTTTGTTTTGGAGCAGAGAAGACAACTTTTCTTATTTCTGAGTTTGTGAAAGAATGATTTTTCCTAGCCGTTGAAGTAACTTTTGCTCAAAAAAAACCTCATTTTGGCTTTAGAGATGTCCTACATGCATTTTAAAGTAAGTTCTTTTCGGCTCAGTAGGTGCTCTTTTTCTCTGGAATGAGTGAGTAGGTGCTTCTTTAGTCTAGTAGCTGCTCAAAGTTTATGCTCTTCTTCTCTAATATGTCTTGCATGAAAATACTCATTAATAGACAATTTGAAATTCAAATTTATCAATAAATGCCTAATTGATTTCTCACTTAATAAAAAGTATTCTGCCACTTAATATCTTCAACAAATAAAGCAAGTTAACCTAATTAAATCAATCACCCATAAATTATATCCATCAACTTTAAGAATATGATTGATCACATGCTGAAAATATTTACCATTTCAATCACACATGATTTCCTTAATCAATTTTAAGATGAGATTGTGCACATGCGAAAAGTCTCTCAGCAATAATCATACATAATTTCCTCAATTAATATTAAGACATAGATTAGACACATACTCAAATATATCATCATCAAAACATTAAGAGATTCATGTTTAACACATACAGTCCTTAAATTTTAGGTGTTAGAGGGAGAGTTTGTTAAGTCTTGGAATGGATTAGTTGTACACCAGTTATCATTCCATAAATTAAGTTTTTCGGTCCATTTCCAACTATTCGCCTAAACCATACTTAAGCCTTTCAACTAGTTTTATAATTTGTTCCATGAAGTAGATTCCCCTCCATTGGTTTTAGTGTTTCACATATGTTTTCCTTGAATATATTTCTGCATCACACATTGAACCCACAAGTCATTAGCAAAAGTTAAAACCCTCCATAGCAATTTAGATAGAGCTGCATCATTTTGAAGTCTTCTAATCCTAGCCTCCTTTTTCTAAACGTTTTTGGTTATATGTTTCCAAGCAGTAAGAAATCCTTCAATTGTACCATTGGACCATAAAAATCATTGAAAATATGTCGAAGGAATTGGATGGTTTGTTTTGGAAAATGAAAAGAACATTTGTACGTGTTGTGGAGTATTGCTCAACACAAATTTAATAAGTGTTAATGTTCTTGCCATTGACAACTATTCTAGTCCAAAGATTAAGTTTTTAGACACTTTGGATTACAAATAATCAAAATTCATATGAATTGACTTGTCTATTCTAATAGGGGTTCAAATTAAGATAATTAATTAGTTAGCTCAAGGTATTTGCAAATAATTAGCTAGATTCATCTGATCAATTATAGTAACAATAGGAGAAAAAACAATATCTAATTTAGCAAATTTTATAGACTGTCCAGATAACTTATAAAATTCATCTAAAGTATATGTCTTTAACCTATAAGCATTATGCATAGAAGCCATTTAAAAAGATAAAGCAGTCATAAGCATGATGAAATGCAGTTATTGAAACTTTTTCAGGGAAGTGACAATGGAGTTAAGTTTTTGCTGTGAGAAGAGAAAAATATTTTTCTAAGTAGCTTATATCCGTACACATTATGAAGATATAAGTTGAAAGTAAATCACCTTTGTTTTATTCCATGTGAGAATTTAACTTAGCTTGTTAATCTACCATAAACTAAAATATGTGTTCTATTATTCTATCAATCCAGAATTGAGTGAGTTTAGAGAAAAAAGAATGGCTTCGATACCTGATAAAAGACCATTCCGATTTGTCATAAGCTCTGACAAGATTGATTAAAACCACCATAAATTCTTATTACCTCAAATTTTATTCTAAGAATGTATAATTTCATGAATCATGTCTAATTGGATGCTTTTAAAAGCATTTTGGAATTATGTTATTAGATAATTTAGAAAAGACAAAGTTTTCAAGCAATAATTAGTGAATTTGAATTTAAATTAATAGAAATTGAATTTTCCACCTTTGTTATAAGAACAACTTAGGGTTGGTTTAATTGGGCAAGCATAAACCAGAATAGAATAAAGCTTTAACAACTAATTTATACATAGAAGTACAAATAACATTCTATCTAGACTAGGGGATCTCTGTTTTGAAATAGAAAAGATAACCTTTTTTATTTATGAGTTTGTGACAGAATAATTAATCGAAGACCAAAAATCAGTAGAAATATTATTTGGAATTGTAGAGAAACCAGGTTATGGATGTTTAGGAGATTGAAAGAAAAGACTGAAAATGATCAAAGATTGATTTTTCATTTTCAGTTTGATGTGTAATCCAATTCCCATATTCAGATTGAAGGCTCAAAATAGAATTTCTTTTTTCTTTCCACCTTTGTGAGACAAAATTGTGAAAAAGACTTGTATCCAACTCTCCATATTTATACACAATATACATATCCTTTGTTTCCAATCTCTATCCTGTTTTTGAAGTTTTGAATGAAGATTATTTAGCTCATTACATTCTTCAAGTTGCTCACTTGTAGGACAAGATCCTAGATTTATAAAACTATTTGGAGACGAAAGTTGAACATTTCTACCTAAACCTTAGCCAATTGCTTTATAATGTTTGCTTTAACTGTTTGCCCCCCAAGATTTTGGTGTTTGTAGCAAGAAGTTTACTTTAGACCTGTAATTTTTGATTATATATATATATATATATATATATATATATATATATATATATATATATATATATATAGTTGGTGATCATTTCGATTTTAAATTTTGACATTAATCTTTTTTCGTATTTGTCGTTTGCACTTTCATATTACTCTTTCTGACATGGGCTTGGGCCTATTAATCCATTGTAAGCCCAACCCATTACCCTCTAGGAGTTATGGATTAGGCCCTTTATTCTTTCCCAAAAAGAGTAGAACAAAGTCCGAAAGTCTACTCCCCATTAATGCTTGCCTCGTAGCTCTTATAACGGTTTGACTGGAAATCACCAAAGAAGTTTTTGACCAATTTCAACGCATGGGTACGTAAGGAATGAGATTGGATTATGACGAAAGACAAGGATTTTTTTTTGGTAAGGAAAAAATGCCACCATCGTTGAAAATTAGATAGGGGCGTCCATGTCTTTCTTCCAAGAGACCATCGTCCTAGTGTAGCAACTTCAACTATGGGTTGTCACTAAAATTCTTAGTGTATGTTTGGTATAGAAATAATAAGTTTTTTATATAATTTTATATAAAAGTCTCATTTCATAAAAATTTATTCTTTTTCTATCCATACTAAACTAACCTTTATGATTGGTTTCATAAATGGGTAAAAATAAAAGTAAAAAATTTATGGACAAATTTTATGTAAAAAATTATATAAAAAACTCATTTATGAATTTTTTTACCATCATTTATACTTCCAACCAAACATACAGTTGAGATTGTTTATTGAGTTGGATTGATGATTAGTGGTTTATAAAACTCATTTATAAATTTTTTATTTTTATTTTTATTTTTATTTTTATTTTTGTACTAAACATAAACTTAGGATTGTTTATTAAGTTGAATTGACAATTTTTTATTTTGGTTCAACCCAATTCTATCATTTTGAGTATCAAGTTAATTTTTTTAATTCGATGAGACCTGATCAAATCTGATTATCTAAATTTTATGTATCTTTAAATTGTTTTAATGTAGAACGACGTTGTTTTGGGTTTAATACCAATATATGATATCGTTTCGATTATACTTTTGAAAATTTTTAATATAAAACGGAATTGTTTTGCTGAGTTCGTTTTTTTTTATAAAAAAAAAATGTCAACCCCAACACTGGTCAAGACTGACGAGACACAAACTAGTTGAACCATGCGCGATCGAAGTGGGTCGATTTGGGTATTATATATGCATTTTATTATTCATTTATAAGTAAATTTTTATGTGCAAATTTTGTCATTTGGATTTTTTTTTTAATTTGTTTAATTTGGTATTGCTTAGTTATATGCAAACTTTGTTACTTCCGTGCAAAATTGCATAGAATTTAAATAAATTTATGTGTCCGAAATTTTTATAAGAACGAGTTTGAATTTTCATCTCCAAAACCAGCAAGGTTAAATGGACTAGTAGGATGTGAGTTTAAGGGTGCAAAGCGGGGTTTGGAATGATAGACTAAAAACCCACCGCAATTGCCAAGCCTAGGTTTGCTCAAATTAAAATGTGCACTATTTAAATGCAAATCAGCCTTATTTAAATTTACTTACGTGTTTGACAAAAACAAATTTGTTTATGTGAAACTCAAACTCATACACCTATATCCTTGTTCTCAATTAATTATGTTTTGGTGTTAATAATGACTTTGATTTTGATTTTTTTTTCATAAAATAGTTTTTACGTTATTATTTAATCATGTATCGTTAAAATTACTAAAATGAGTTTAACACGTTAAGTATTTATTGCTATAATTAAACTCTTTTAATAATATATGAAAACTGATCATGATTATATGACATGGTAAAAGTATTTAGAAAATTCTAAATAGCCATAATTATTTTAATAAAATATTTAAGAGAATGAGCTGATATATTTATTTATTCTTCTAATTGAGTAGAGGAGAGAGAATGGAGAGGGTTTTAAATTGCAAATTGCATTACATGGCTACAACATTTTAGTTGCAGCACCCACTGTGACTGCAATAAATCTCGATTATAACCTGTATCAGTTCACATCAGCCAATAACGACCACAACACGATGACAACTGTAATGCAACTACAGTTTAAAACCTTGGATGAGGTGTCTTCTGTTATATACCAGTCCCAATCTCGTAGAGGTGAGGTCATGACTACTCTCTGACTCTTGAGGGAGGATTGAGAGGAAGAGGTCTAGTCCTTTTTTCTTTGAATCCCTAAGTAAGTCTCTTTGTAGTTTTGTTACAATAAGTTCAACGAATTATCCAAACACAAAGTCATTGGAATTGGGCTAATCGTAAGGAGATTGGGTTAGTGGTGAGAAATTTATATAGTATGCAAAATGTTATAAGTTCAAACCTTTTTACCACTAGTGGTACAGCAGCAATCTAATTGCCTTGATATATCCGCACCCCGAGTTCGATTCCCCCTCCCCCTTTCCCCAAAATCCCCCACCCCAGACACAAAAAAAAAACTTTCTTACCGCTTTTGTATAAAAAAAAATCTAACAGACCCTTTTAAAATCGAGGGTTAAAATGGGTTGGACTAGTCTAGTTTAGGGTCAAACAGGTCTCCATGATTCAGGTTTTAACCCTCCTAGTATGTCCTGTAGTTATACCCGCTGATTCAATAAGTACTTTAATAAGTTCAAAATGTTATTACAGTGTTATTAGTATCTGACCAATCTATAATCGGCCAAATGGAGCCGTTTTATATATATATATATATATAAGCATTCATCTTTCTCATATAGACTATGTATATTCTACAGATACTAGTCACTATATATATGGTGGTTGGAGGGCATGCTTAAAGTTGTAGTCACATCTGATCTATACTCACGCCATGCCATCCACTTATTAGACCTTTATCTCATAGTTAATTATATCAACCTGAAAAATCATATCAACAATGCTATTTGCACATTACTTTCTCTACATTATTCTTACATTACTTTCATTTTGGGTAATAAAACCAAAAAATAAAAAACTCCAATAACAACTATGTTATTTTTGCACCTTAATCTTATGGATTTATATCCTTATTTCTTTTTTTTTTTGTCTCCAACCCTATCCTCCAATTAAATATTGACAAATCAATAAAAAAAATATTTATATTTAAAAAGAAATTAATATTAATTAAGAGATAGATATATTTTTTTTCTAATTTATCAATACTTGATTGGAAAACGAGGTTGGGATAAGAAAAGGAGATAGAATGTTTGAATCCTAATCTTACACCTCTTCCAATACACCAACCTCTTATGGTAAGAATAAAGAGAGTTAAGAGAGAAATATGAAAAAAAAAATTAAGTTTCTAGAATAAGTATATAATAAAAGTATAAAATTGAGGTATAATAATAATAATTTTGGTCCAATAAATTCTTTCTTTCTATCTATATTACTCAAACGAGAATGATATAGAAATGGTGGATGAGAAAGTAATGTTGCAAATAATATTTTTCAAATGGTTAAGCTGTCATTATTTCACAGAATGACACAGTAGCCCAAGCAACCATTGGTTGGTGGTCGCAAATTTATCAATAAAATATAAAATTTAAAAGGCAGAAAAGTAGCTGAATGTGAAAATATGGAATAACTGTGTTGGTAAGAATAATTTAAAAGAAAAATCTGAGAATAATATTGATAACCATCCCTTTCAGGGCCTCATAATTCCCGAAAAGCACACATTTCACTTTATTCTGTTCGTCTATGGTAAGATCCAGCTGAGTTGACAGTGATTAATTATCTTCCACAGATTCCACTGTCATAACCCAGCTTTTCCCTTGAAAACGAGACACAAAGCTGTGACCATAGCAAGTGCGCTCTGATTTGTTTATCAACAGTGGTTGGATTAGCTCTTGTACAGTGGGTCTTGCGATTGTGATTTGCCCCATTTTGTGGTTCAGGAAATGACCAAATTACCCTTGTCCATGCCCCCCTCCCTGATGTGACTTTGGGGAAGGACCAGCCAGCCATTGCATTGCATGCAATCCAAGGCAACCAAACACAGCAAAACGAGCTTCAGAAGCCTTTTTTGCCCTTTCCGTGTCAGTGACACCGAACGGTAACAGCACAGTACACTCTGCCTCTGCTGAATTTCAGACAACAGCTTCCTTCAGCCTGTGCCCAATCGACCCTCAGGTGTTTTCCAATTCGCATAGCTAATTATTGTATATAAAAGAAAAAACAAAATCAAATCCTCCTAACATTTATTCAGAGTAAATACATATTTTGGTTTACTAAAAATACAAATAACATGATTTTTTTTTTAAAATTGATATTAATTTAATTTTTAAATAATAAAAAATAATATTAATTTAATTTTTTAAAAAATATTAATATCAATTTATAGAAAATAACATTAATTAAATCTCTTAAATACGAAAAATTATATTAATTTGGTTCTTCCATAAAAAACTTCATTAATATTATTCTCACAACTCGTAATATAAAAATTATTTTAATGTTATTTTCATGATTAATACGCTAAATTGATATTAATTTTTTTTAAAGAATCAAATTGATAACAATTATATTTTTTAGTGACAAAAATAATTGTTTATTCCATTTATTTATTTATGTATTTATTTGTTTTCCTTGTTTAATTTAAATTCCTCATTTTCACCAAAGATTATTTTATTTCTCTTTTTGGATTTACGGTTTTAGTTTCATCCTCTTTTATAATTTTTTTTCCTTTTGAATTTTCTTGTGAGGCCCAGTGGGGTTGGGTGATGAGTGAAAGTTTGTCTGGAAGTGAGTCAGAAGATACGAAACAAGGGAGAGAGGGAGAGAGAGAGTGGTGTAGCTGTTTCATGCTGCTTACACACATCCTATGTCGTTATGCGGCAAAGGAATGGGTCCACAAAGCCGTAGGCCTTACCCTCTCTCTCTCTAATTAATTTTCATATTGAAAATAATTTCATTTATGGCAGGAAATTGAAATGAGCAAATCCTGGAAAAAACTTTTGATGAGGAAAAAAAGGGAGAGAATAATAAAGAGGGGACAAAAAGAAGAAAAAAGAAAAAAGAAAGAAGTAAGATGCTGTGTGTATATGTGTTGGTGTATCTGCATGACACCAAATCAGTGAACAAACTCAGTAATATCTCCAGCTCAAGTTTCTCATTTGAAAAAACAAGCCAACTTGTGGAGGAAAATCACATCAAGTGTCCATGGGGGGTTGATTTGCTTTTTCTTCTTCTTCTTCAACCCACATCTCTCTGTTTTGGCTTTCTTCTTGGGATATTTTCCCCTTTAGGTTTTTCCTCTATGAATCTACACAGCTGAAGAATTCAAATGAATCTCTTGCTTTTTGAGTCTTGAGATTGGGGATGTGAATTGAAGAGGACTCAAATTGCATGTGGGTTTTCCGGAATTCTGAGTGAGTTGGTTGAAGGAGAAAGAGAAACACTTGGAGAAGGTTATATATATACATACATAGGCTTTGATTTGCTATCAGACATGGCAGCATCTTCTTCGGCGGCATCGCTCTTCGGAATTAGAGAAGAGGATCAGAATCAGATGAAGCAACAGCATTCCTCCACGCCATCATCGTCAACAACTCCTGCTGCACCACCCCGGAAGAAAAAGAGAAACCAACCTGGAACACCAAGCAAGTATCTTCAAAATTTTATCAGAAAGATCTATTTCTCATATAAATCATTTCCCATCAATGATACGAAAACATTTTTTTTCCCTTTCATATATATATCTACAAATATTTTTTTAGGCTACCCATTATTATAATTTTTTCCATTGATATAATTATTCCCTGAGGAACCCTAATTTAGAAACATAAATGTCAGATGGATCGAAATGAAATGGGTGTCTGTTGGAACTCTTTGTCTTCAAGCTTTCTCAATTGAATTGAATTTCCTATTTAAAAATGATTTTTTACTGGTGAATTTTCTATTAATTTGTTGTTTGGCATTTTTCCATGGCATGACAGATCCAGATGCGGAGGTGATAGCACTATCTCCCAAGACCCTAATGGCAACAAACAGGTTTATATGTGAGGTGTGCAACAAAGGGTTCCAAAGGGAGCAAAACCTACAGCTACACAGAAGAGGACACAACCTGCCTTGGAAGCTAAAGCAGAAGACTACAAAAGAGCCCAAGAGGAAGGTTTATCTGTGCCCCGAGCCCACATGCGTGCACCACGACCCTTCCAGGGCTCTGGGTGACCTCACTGGGATCAAAAAGCACTACTCTCGCAAGCATGGCGAGAAGAAGTGGAAGTGCGACAAGTGCTCCAAGAAGTATGCTGTTCAATCTGATTGGAAAGCCCATTCCAAGACCTGTGGCACCAGAGAATACAGATGTGACTGTGGCACTCTCTTCTCCAGGTAACATTTCAACCAACCCAATTAATAACTTGTTGCCCTTTTATCAAACACAGTTGTTTTACTAGGGATTTTTATTAATGCAGTTCTAACACTGAAATGGTCATAAGCAGTGTAGAAGGAATTAAAAACTGTTGTTGGGTCTGGTTGGTTTTTGTTAGTTTGGTTTTGGGTTGTTAGGGCTTATTAGATTCTTCAAGTGGCTATAAGGAGGAAAAGGTCTTAGATGCTTTCTTTATCCATTGAGTTTGGTTTCCTTGCAATTGATTAAGATTCTGTTCTCTCTTTTCCTTCTCTCTCTCTCTCGAATGGTTTCCTTTGTCATCTTTCTTGGCTATTGGTACTGTGGCCAAGTGAAATGGAAGGAAACATCCCCCCACGTGAATAATCTCTGGAAACTGCCTTGGTTGTGGGGGTATCAGAAAAAAACAGACGGAGGAACACCACCCTCTTACCCCCTTCTCTCTCTTAATCTCTTTCTCTGTTTCTCGTCGAAAGAAAAATACAAGAGGAAAAAAATAAATGAAAATGAAAAAAACTCCAAAAAATGAAAATGAAAAAAACTCTACCTTTCTCATTTTACCTCGGAAACACCGCTGTTTCGCCCATTTCTTTTCTCTTCTTCCTATTCACGTGTTGCTGCGCCGTGAAGAGGAGAGAGGGTACAGTGTGTGGTACTGTGGTGTTGTTGTTACCAGGTTTGTCTCTTCTGGGTTGGCTAGATGTGTTCAGCACTGTGCTCTTGCAGGTGCTCCTTCATCATAACGTTAGGGTCTAACCAACTCTCTCTCTCTCTCTCTCTCTCCCTCTATTTCGAATGTACTATTTTTCTTTTTCTTCAACATTATTTCAAGTTAAATTTGGAGGAGTAAGTGGTTATGCTGTGTTCGGAATTAAACTCAAGAAGAAAAAAAGAAAAAACTGGACATCTCAAGGAAATTTTCAACCCAAGCACTCTGTGTAGTGGTTCTTGATTGATCACTTGTCACAACGTTGTATACATTCGTCAGTTTCATTTATTGAACACCCAGTTCTTGAAATGGCACTTCTTAATTGACTGCTCAATCTTTTTGTCATGTTTTGGTGAAATTATTCTACCTACCACTATCCTTTGTCTTACTAATGTCGTTTTGGGAATTTTCAGTTATCTTCTTAATCACTTGTAGATTTA
This sequence comes from Castanospermum australe, assembly GCA_019955255.1. NCBI lineage: Eukaryota > Viridiplantae > Streptophyta > Magnoliopsida > Fabales > Fabaceae > Castanospermum > Castanospermum australe. The sequence continues at coordinate 38,769 of NSJW01000210.1, forward strand.
CTTACCAAAAAATAGTTATTTACATCATTCTCTTACTATCTAACTACTCGTTTCGTAAATGCACGCAAATATTTGTCCTCGGGCTCATTAAGATCTTTTTTCTTTCCAAGCAAGTCCTACTTCTCCAGTTCAGGTAATCTACATATACTTCGGGGATCCGTCACCAGCTTCAATTATCACTGTTTCATGTAACTTTTTTATTTAATTAAGGTTAAAAATCTTTCAAGAAAAAATTTCCGAGTTATTCAAATATATATATATATATATATATATATATATATATTAGTAATTTCTGAAATAACTTGATTTTTTTTTCACTGAAATAAGTAATTCTTGATCTAATTAATTATTTTTCTACAATGAACTTCCATTTATTGGACAATCATATACGATAATTTAATAAAATTAACTTTTATTGTTAGTAGGTACAACGCTATGTTTTATTTGCCCATAAAAAAGGAGAAATATTTTATTTGTAATATTAGCAAATAGCACAATGTTATTTTTATAACTCATTGTCTATTTACACTTTCATTAACTACTTTTAATTGTCACCTTTTTTTAAATTTTAAATGTGAATAAATAAATATAAATGCAATTAATTAAGATTTTATTTTCAAATAAAAAATTATTTAATTCATAACAATTTTTTAAAAACTTATAATTAAAAATAGTTATTATAAAGTGTGAATAGAGACAAAGTATGAATAACCAGACCCTTGCAAATTGGTTAAAGTTATGACTCGTGCTCATTACCTATACTCTTCTTTCACAATTTGCTAATATTTTGCCTTTCAGAATCTTCTATTTTGAGATAGTTACCACAGATATATATCTAAAGGATTCTTTGGAACATATATATTACTGCAGGCGGGACAGTTTCATCACCCACAGGGCCTTCTGTGATGCACTGGCTCAAGAAAGTGCAAGACAAGCACCCAACCTCAGCAGCGCCATTGGCACCCAACTCTTTGGAAGCAGCAACATGGGCTTAGCCCTATCTCAGGTGGATCCTCCGCAGATCTCTTCCGTACATGACCAGAGCATCCAATACAGTGACCTGCTGTGTCCTGGCGGTGCAAGGACTGCACAATTCGACCACATTCTCCCACCATTCCTGGGCTCATCCTTTAGACCTTCACACCAGACCATGCCTTCCCCTTCCTTGTTCATGCCAGCAGGACCAAACCAAAACTACCACCATGAACAAGGGTTGGTGCAAAACAAGCCATTCCATGGACTAATACAGTTGTCTGACCTTAACAACAATCACAATAGCACGAACAATTCCCCATCTGGCGGAGCCAACCTCTTCAACCTTCCTTTCCTTTCCAGTAGCAGCACTAACAGCAGCAGCAACCACTCATTCTCCGAACATTTCAACAATGGCGGCGGTGGAGGGGGCAATGAGGGGTCCAATTTCTTCTCTGCGGGTACTATAATGGGTGACCACCAAACAAGCTCCAGTGCCCCTTCTCTCTTCAGCACATCTTTTCAGAGTAACAGCGCCATCGCTCATATGTCGGCAACCGCGCTGCTTCAGAAAGCTGCTCAAATGGGTGCAAGTTCCAGCAACAGCAGCACAGCCTCACTGCTGAGAAGCTTCGGAAGCACTTCCTCCAGCAGCGGATCCAAATCTGATCACAAGCCACACGCTGCTGCAAACTATGGCAGAATTTTCAACAATCAGAGCAGCAACCTGCAAGACCTGATGAACTCATTTGCCGCTAGTGGGAGCTCTTCCATTTTCGAAAGTGGGTCTTCTGCAGGGCTTCCTGGGTTTGAAGCATACAATCATAGTTTGAACAGAGACCCAAAACTGCAGACAATGAGCATTGGAGGCTCTGATAGGCTCACTAGGGACTTTCTAGGCGTGGGTCAGATAGTGAGAAGCATGAGAGGCGGAGGGGTTTCACAAAGAGACCAGCAACAGCTACAGCGTGGCTTCAACTTCAGCCCCTTGGAGGCACAGAGGAATGCTGCGGCGTCAGGTCAATCTTTTGGAGGTGGAGGGAATTTTCAGTGAGTGAAAATCAATCATGGATCAGCAACAAAAGGAAAGTACAAAAAGGTACGTCAAACACAAAAAGATTCGTGATTTACCTGTTGAAGTGAATATTATCTACGATTAAAAGGAGGATTTCCTTGGTAAATGTGTGTACGATGCACTTTTTCAGTGTTTATTAATTGGTCAATAGGTTTTCGAAAAAATGCTATCTTAGCTTTTTGAATCTGTTGAGAAAAAGAGTGTGTGACTCTGTCTGACAAGTTGTCTTGCTTGGGATGGACAGCGATGTGGTGCAGGACTTTGTTTCTTCTATTGTCTTCTCGTTTTTAACTTTGTTTCATTTTTGAATATGTGTTTTGGGTTGGCAGGGTCATGAGTCACTCCTTGGTATGTAGGAGAATTTCTTTTGAATTCTTAAATCAGTATATTTATTCAATAAAATATATAATATATAATTTTTTTTATAATTATTCAGTCATTTAATTAAATATATAATTTTAAATAATAAAATAAATATTAAATATAAGTTTTTAATATATAATAATAAGAGTTTTTTCGTAATATATATGTAAGGATTCTTAATATTCTTATTCTTTTTCTGTGGAAATTAAACTTTTTTATTCAAACAAAAATGTTACACTTCTTTCAAGAATATAAAAGATATTTTATTATTATAAAATTTTTTGAAATTCAAATTAAATAAATATCATTCCCGATCTTTTTCTGATACAATCAGTCTTACTATTTTGCTCAAGTAACCTTGGGTAGGAAACTGCCCAGTTCAAATCCTCCTCTCCTAGCTACCAAATGTTAACTTCTTAAGAACCAAAAAAAAAAAAAAACTCTCACATTCTATTGTTCTTCAATTTATTAATTTCTCTATATCTCTCGTGATCATTTATCTTAACTCATCATTCAAGTGTCACTTCCCTTTCTTTCCGCTTAAACCCTCGCACCTCTAGATCTCTAAGTTTTTTCTCTTCCATTAGAGACTCTGTTTCGTTACACTTTATGATCTCCTTCCATTCTTTGCCGTCCTCAACATGGATGTTTGCTGCGTTTTGCTCTTTGTTTATTTTTGTGTGTAATGCGTATTTTTAAATTCATTATTGAGAGAGAGGAAGAGATAGAAACAATTGAGTTTCATTTTTCGAAAAGAGAAAAAAAAACTATTACATTATTTAAAAACCGATAGGATTAAGTTACTTTTAAAAGGAAAGGAACTGGGTTTTATTTTTCACCAAACGAATGGTGGAGGTTTCTAAGTACTACCAAAGGAAAAGGAAGTGTGTTATACACACACACACACACAAATTGCTCTACATCGAGGTGCTTGTGTAGCTCGAATAGTGGTGAAAGAAACAAATGAAGTAGGTCCATGAGTGGGGTGAGATTCATCCAGTAAGACCCACCTCATCGTTTCTTCTCAAGCTGTCTACATAGATAGGATGGATGAGTAGCTTGAACAGTCTGAAAAGAAACAAATGAGATGAAAACTATGGTTTTAAGTTGTGACTGTGGTTGTAGTTACAATTATATAGCTATTATAAAAATTGTAGAAAAATGCAATTAACATGACCGCAATTATAGTTGCATTGCCTTACAGTTGCGCAAACATCTACAATAATAATATCGTGACTATAATTACAGTTTTATATTGCTATTTCAAACCATGGTAAGAACCATAGGTAAAATGCATCTCATTGTTTCTTCTCAGATCGTCC